>OZ026849.1:18459027-18488887 GCA_964023205.1 Lutraria lutraria
CCCGGAACTGAATTTTGTCTGAGACAACAGCGCGAGGTGCTTTATTCTGCATACCGCTATTGTCAAAGACAATTTAAGTTAATCTAATATGATTGATAATCAAGTTTCTGGTGCAGATGAACTTCTGGAGATAATTCGAACAAAAATGCAAACTCCTAATCTTCCTGGAATAAGGGCCGATCAAACGTTATTCAATTGTTTAAGATGAGGGACGATCAAGATGTATTCAATTGTTTTAAGATGAGGGACGATCAAGATTTATTCAATTGTTTTAAGATGAGGGTTGATCAAGATTTATTCATTTGTTTAAGATGAGGGTCGATCCCTTCATTGTGTAGCCCTTCCAACCCCTATGATTTTCATTTTTTTTTTAAATTCCACTTTTCATATTGAGGGCTGGTCAAACTATGCTCAAATTAAATCTATGTTAATTATATTGTTTAACAGTGTATAATCAGGTAGGCATTTTTCTATTGCTATTAATGTACTTGAACGGAAAACAGACAGTCTGTTTAAACTAGAATTCTGCTCAACTAACACAACTAGACAGTGCGAATGCAAAAAGTAGTCCTAAGTAGTTCGGTTTGGCACGAAAAAAATTGCGTATTGTCTTCGATAAATCGAAATAAAAAACGAAGAATATTTTGTCAATATCGCTTAAAGAAATTCTGGTCGGTGGATGTTTTAATAAGTCGGTCGCATGCCTATAAAGTGCAAACTAAACATTTCTAAGGTCTGCCTCAGCGGTTGCTGCATTGGAATACAAATATACATGCGACAACCAAGTACATTTTGTGCATACATCAATGTTGCTCTTAAAGAGGTTGCTTTCTACTAAATATCTTAAAAGCCAATCTAAAATATCAACGAAGAACCACAGTAAGTATTTATGGCCCTGAGAGTCATCTACTTAATTGGTTTGATGGCTTTCACCACTTACTTTATTTGTACAAGATTTCTAAAAGTGAACCAACGAACAAAGATTCAATGCCAAGCAACTAATGGCTCCGGTACGGAGTCTGGTTAGCGCCATCATTCTTACGTCTATTCATGTGTCTGAAAATACGCGGGAAACTGTACCAGTCCTTTGTTAATAATACCGCGTATGTCGCCTGGCTAGTGTACACATACAAACAATTACAGCCAAACCTGTGTTAGCGGCCACCTCCGAATAAATGCCATCCTGTCAACAAAGGCCACTGTTATGTATTTTCCAAGGGTGGCCTTTGTTCACAGGTATAACTGTACATGTGCAAGAAATTGTATTCTTGCGAATCTATTGTCTGTTGTAAGAAAATTACCCAATAAAGTATTAGCTTTGTCTCAGATATTTTTGTTTGTTAGTGTTGACTAAACTGGTAAACAAGATCGTCTCGTCTCGTCACGTATACCACGCGATTTGTTTTCAAACCTTGATAGTGTGAAGGTTAAAATGCATGTAGTTTCTTTTCGAAAAGTTTCTTCAAGAAACGAAAATGCAATAGCTTGGCATTGACATTGAAATTAGATTGTTGTAATTTGCCTACGTCTGGCCCGTACACCCAGATATTAAAACCAAAAACACCCTGCAACACCAAGATCAATTGAAATGAAATTTGTATCTTGATATTAAGTTTAGAACTTAAAAATCTGCAGGAGCTAATTTTTATTTCGTTCGCGATTAACTCTCAGGTCCGAAATCATTTAAGATGAAAGTATATTACTCAAACCGACTTCACGGTTTGTAGGAATCAGGTGAGATTTTAAACTGAAAGTAGCTCTTCTATTTTTCGATGCTGAAAAAAGACATTCTTCGAAGGCATTAGACCAAAGATCAGTATTTCTATAAAATGAGTCATAATTTGCAAATTTTAAAAAAGGGTATGACAACATACATTGTTTCTCTTTTGAATGAGTAAAACACGTTAGTACGCGTAGTGTAGTAATATTACCTCCCTTTGTTTAATATAATATTACCTCCCTTTGTTTAATGTAATATTACCTCCCTTTGTTTAATATAATATTACCTCCCTTTGTTTAATATAATATTACCTCCCTTTGTTTAATATAATATTACCTCCCTTTGTTTAATGTAATATTACCTCCCTTTGTTTAATGTAATATTACCTCCCTTTGTTTAATGTAATATTACCTCCCTTTGTGATATAAAGTCAAAATATAACAGACCCAGTAATGTATGATATGGTTGATTTTAAATATTTAATAATTTCTGTTTGAATGTCACAATTTATAAGGATCGGGTACCTCTAACTTCATACGTTCATAGTCATTAAAAGTTTGTACCAGGCTCTGTTATCCTTAATGTCCCTTATATGCACCGAGAAATTCATCGAAGAACGCAACTTGATGGCACTGACTGCGTTCCGTAATGGGGATCTTTTTACAACCCGATACAGTGGTAAATTTCAGGAGACACTGCGGTAACATTAGGGTTATGGAATCTATTTGGTTACATATCAGTCGTATCTCAGAATCACACAGATCTGATGTAGCTTTCAGAATTTTAAATACGTTGTCAACGATATCGGATCAGATTTCCATGGCAACGGAAGATAACAGAATACGTTACCATGCGTTTCCATTATAATGCTCTGATAGTAAAAAATAAAACGACCATGTTTTGTGTGCGTGTATTGTGTATATTATTTAACTTTTCTTTTTTTCAATGACCAAAATAGTTGTTATTTTACAGTCTGGCTTGCTCTAGACATGTTTAAATGAAGACATACTTTTCCAGAGTTTGTATAAACCCCTGATTAATATGGAACTAAACAAAGTTATACTGTAATCTCTTCAAAGCAACACCCGTTGGAAGAGGAGAAATTATGCTGTTGTTAAGAGGTTGTTGTTCTACAGAGGTTGAATAAAAAGTTAAATCGAATAATTGGGAAAAAATTATGTTGTTGTTAAAGGGAGGCTATTACTCAAGAGGATGTAATGTACTTTCATTCAATTTGTGGTAAGACTAAATTTGGCCTCAACATTAAAGGGGCATACCCTACAACTGACAAACATTCTGTGAAAGTGTAAAACGTGTTAGATGTATATGTAAAACAATATATAATGGATAATTGCAAGAAGAACTTGGGTCATAAAATGACTAGTTTAGGTACTAGCGGCAAAAATCATAGCTATGAATAATAGATCACTTCCACCCAAAAATTGTACAACAAATTCAAATGAGTTTCCGATCTTTTATGGAAACTAAAAATTGTTTTGATTTTATTTCTAATTGGATGAATTTTTGGCTGAAACTTTCTTCGTCGGCTTTTTTCTTTACAATCTTCTAATTTATCATCATTTTGCCTTGATTCTAGATGCACCAAGTTGTCGGGTATGCCCCTTTAATGGATATTTACGAATATACATGTACTTGCTACGTAGAGACTGTCCTTAAAGTTTAGAATACAGGCGATATATAGAGTGCTAACTTAAAATGTAGAAGTCAATATATATGCGGGCCCTAGTCAGCAGATCAAATTTTGTTCTTATTATAGGCTGTTTTTAACAATTCTTAGTTGTATACTATGGCCGATTCACTACACAATATTATAACCCCAATTTTTCTTTGGTCTCAAATTCGTTTAAAAGTAGGAAAAATAATATCTAGCACATTTTGTAAGACTTCGTAATATATATATATATAATTTGATGAATATCACAAATAAATATATTGGATCAAAACAGGTCGACAAGTGCTTTGACATTTCTGACAATTTTAGTCACGAATTCCAGTACATTGTGATAAAAATAGTGTCTTCTAAGACACGAGTAGTGATAGACCCAGCATGAAGCTCTAAGTACGTATTTTGTCACAAATAAATTAGGAAATAATCACGATTTGTTTCCAATTTGACGAAAAAACCTTCATATTTATATACTGTCTTTTTTATCATAATATACGATTCTCTTTCTAGGTAAATGTTAGAAAATACGTCCAACCTCGAATTAGGACCATCTCAATATAACAAACGTTTAATTTGTTGGACCGGGATTGGCGAAAAAGCGAAAATACGACATGGCGTACATCAGTCACCATAAAAAAGAGTAAGGGTCGTTCATTAGGCAGGGTGGCGTTTATTGGGATATGTTCGGTACATGAATAATTATTGTTGAGTTTCCGGGTTTGAATTAATGACAAGCTCTTAGTAAATTTGTATTCACAAAATCAGATATTAACTCTTAGCAACAAAACAAAACCTTACTACTTGTAATAGAAATCTGCATATAACCAAAATAGTTATTACGAAGAAATTTTCCCAGTAAACCTAATTTTCTTCAAGAATGGTTTAATAATAATATCCCCAAAAAAGGAAGATTTATGATAATTTCTAAGCTGATTTTATTAATTCATTCAAAGATTTATATTCTGTAGGCTGTTCTCAGGAAATATTTAGTTTCTGCGAAAATCATAAGCACTTCTCCCGCGTAAATTGGAAATTCTATTAAACGAATTAAGATCAGAAATTTGACCTATGTGCATTTTGATTAATTCGCGCGATTACTGCAAACAAGAAATCAGACGCAAAATCATGAATTTTCCAGGAAATTTTATATAATGTCATGCGCATGCGTAGAATGATATTCGAGGGATGTCCATGAAGTTCTTTGACAAACATTTAACTCAATGAAACTGCAGTCACCATCTCAACGGCCATTGCTTCTTTACTGTTTAATTCAATAAAGAGACTATTTAAGGTTCAAGCATACAGCCCTTGAATACCAGCTGATTGAATTAGCAGTGAATTCAACTCGAAACATGGTCCCTAAACAATTATGTGACCCCTAAAATAGGTCACTGTCGGAGAATCAGTTTGAAAATGGTTGTCATTAAGTTCTTGTCTCAATTCTTATTTCAGTTGTTGGTGTTTTGACAGTGACTCAGATTCACACGATTCACAGGTTACTTGTAAGACGGCCCTCACGACAGTTTTTGCTGGTTAGTGAACATTTAATATTGATTGATTATATATTGGTCTTAAGTAGATTTAAAAAGAGGTGAAGAAGAGTAGAATTAAATATGGAGGGGGGAGGAGGAGAGGTCAATTACTCGGTTAAAATTATTATTTCAAAATGACGGCCGATTAACTGGTTCTGTTCGATTTTACATTATCGATTTACCGTCCCAACCCCTAGAATTATGTAAATAAGAATTTTAATACATTTACAGGGGCCTCCGTAGACGAAGGATCACAAGTGCCTTACTACCCAGACCAGATACATACTTAAATTATCGTCTACCGGTGTCTATCAGTGTTATGGTAAAATTCTTCCCGCAATCGCGGATATTTACGCGAAATGAAATATTAGCGAAGTTTGTCCATTCGCGAAATTCGCTAAAATTTGCACGTCGCTAACTTAACCACGTATACAGTATCATGATTGTGTGAGTATGCTGTCCAGCTAGATTAAGAAGGTCGATGGTTCCACACAGAAATAATATATCAAGGGTCTTTATGCAAAAATGAGTCAAAGGCGAACAACTATTGGTGTGAAGTTTATCCCCTTGTGAAAAAAAGTTGAATATTTTTCTTAGCAGCCAGTTCCAAGGAAATTGGAACAGCGGAATACGTTCGTATGGCGGTGAATTATTTCACCGAGTGAACGGATTTGCTTGTCTATGGTTAATATCGACATTGGTTCCATTAATGCAAGAACTGTTAAACATCAATAGTTTGCTGGGTTAAGGCATGGTAATTTCACCCCGGGGTTTCGACAATAAAACAGGTCCGTTATGCGTTTGCAGTACGGGCGATAAACCTTTGAAACACGCGGTTTCACTTAAAAACTTAATTAACACACGCAAAATATTACACCAGCGCTTAAAATGCCATTTTCTCGTCTTTTACTCATCTCTTTTTCTAGAAAAAAAAACAACAATACCGCATTGCACATGCGCGAATTTTGTAACCATAGTGCTTTGCGTTTTAGTTAACAGATCTCTCCATAAACATTGATTTTTTTTTATGCTTTGATACAACCGGAAATGTTGCATTATGGG
Organism: Lutraria lutraria; assembly: GCA_964023205.1. NCBI lineage: Eukaryota > Metazoa > Mollusca > Bivalvia > Venerida > Mactridae > Lutraria > Lutraria lutraria. Next base: position 18,465,029 of record OZ026849.1, read on the forward strand.
TAAACAATAGTGCAGATAGCGCCATCTGTGTTCGGATTGATGAAATATTCATGCAGATTGCATTACAATAATAATGCAGTGGTTGACAGACGCATTCCATAGCGTACACTCAGAGTTCTTAGAATAATTGTTTATAAATCATTCGGATGCTTTCTGTCTTTTAGCACGTGACCTTAAATTCATTTTCTGCACGTGCCAAAGCTGTTTACATTAGATGAATACATTCGCAATTAATCATTGTGTTGAATTTTAACATTCTAACACTACATGTACAAATGTATAAGTATTTCACGTAAAACAAAATCAAGATCTTAGGTACGAGCAAACTCCGAACTCAATGACCTCAAAATATATCAATACAAATACAGTGCAACCTCTCACGAGCGGCCCTCTCTTGAACAACAACCTTCTCTCAACAACAGCATGAGTTTTCGACACTGCTCGATTTAACTTTTAATTTGCCTTCTCTCTCTCTCTAGAGCAACAACCTCTCAACAACGGCATACTTTCGCTTCTCCCAAAGGGTGTTGCTTTGGAGGGGTTGCGCTGTATTCAATGGTTTAATTTGAAATCTATTTTGTAAACTTGTATGATAAATTGTATTCATCGTCATCGAAATCATTTGGCGCGAATGCACCACATTAAGTAAGCCGGACTGTGTCCACATACATTGTTTGTTTTAACTCTTGAGTAAAATATTATTGAAAACCAGTCCATTGACCGGAAGTCCATTTCAAGGTCTAAGTACAGTCAAACCTGTGTTAGCGGCCACCCTGAGAATAAAGGTCATTCTTTCAAAATGACCTCCGAATAAAGGCCACCTGTAAATAAAGGTCACATTAAGTTTTTCCTCCTGTAAATAAAGGTCACATTATGTTTTTCCTAAGGGCGGCCTTTGTTCACAGGTTTGACTGTTAATTTCTAAGTATTGGTCGTTCAATGTAATTTCTGAGCATATAAATCTAGTACATGTATCTGGTTTTCCATTAAAGGCGGGATGAATAGAAAAGTTGGCCTGTATGAATGAACAATTAAATTCAAATTAATAAATCAGTTCCGATAATATGATTTCCTCTTTCCAGAATATACACGCTATGCATACAAAATACCTGTTTTATAAATGCTAAACATTTTGCATGTTACTCAATCATGTTAATTAAAATTGAAAAAAAAAATCCATTTTCCCTCTCATTCGCTTTCAACATATAAATGAAAAGTCTAGGGATTATGCCAATATTTAAAAGGGTTGGAAAAATGTCTAATAATGCATGGTTTCCATAGCTACAAGTGACTCATTCGTGATTATAATTTTTATATTTTTTGAAAAAAAAATCTATACACGACCTGAGGCATTAACTCTTTGTTCTGTGTCCGTTGTCATATCTAAAACATAAGATTAATTGCTTATACTATTAGATCTTCGGTGCAATTCTTACAAGATAAGGTTCTCACTAAACAAAAACAAGGAAACACACTGACATGGATATTATAAAGGGATGTTTGGCCCCTTTTTTGTGTCATCCTCGATATTGATGAACGTGTCAAGTCAATTTACAAAATGTATGTCATTTTGCCATTTGTCACAGAATTGGTGAATAACAAAATAGAGTTATTACATATGAAAATATGAAAGTACTCATGGAAACTGAACTTAAAAAGACTTATACTGCAAGATGGAATGGGAACTAGTTTAACAATTACATGGCGGATGTAGAAAAACGTAGTACTTTGGCCCGCTTTAAAATTCATGCGCACCGAGCGAGTGACGGCTATAGAAAGCTGAACAATCGTTCAGTTTCCAGAATTGGGTTATACAACATTGTTACATGTACACAATTTCTAGCAAACTGAAATTAACAAGTACATATGTACTTACCGGCTCTACTTTCGCTGTCGGCAGGCTTGACCTGGATCGGCCGATTCATCTGGAAAGAAGCAAGAAAAACATATAAGTACAATGTAAGTACAATGTAAATAAAAAAATATACGAATGTAGTAGACCGACTAACTGGTTGATTGGTGACTGACTGACTGACTGACTGACTGACTGACTGACTGACTGACTGACTGACTGACTGACTGACTGACTGACTGACTGACTGACTGACTGACTGACTGACTGACTGACTGACTGACTGACTGACTGACTGACTGACTGACTGACTGACTGACTGACTGACTGACTGACTGACTGACTGACTGACTGACTGACTGACTGACTGACTGACTGACTGACTGACTGACTGACTGACTGACTGACTGACTGACTGACTGACTGACTGACTGACTGACTGACTGACTGACTGACTGACTGACTGACTGACTGACTGACTGACTGACTGACTGACTGACTGACTGACTGACTGACTGACTGACTGACTGACTGACTGACTGACTGACTGACTGACCGACTGGATGAATGAATGAATGAATGAATCGGACGGACGGACGGACGGACGACCGATCGACCTGTGTATCGTATATTCAACCTTATGCAATTTTACCATCCGTTAGTTAGACTTGGTTCGGCTAACAACATAAATGATTTGACTTAGAAAAGATGGATCAATGAAATAAAAGGTTTAGACCCTTTCTCAGATGAGTAAATGTCGACATCATATTGGAAATTTATGAATTCTCTGATAATATAAGAGTTTGGTTACAATCTTACAGCAAAGGGCCGATACTACAGCAGTGTCGCATTGTATATTGAATATCGAGTTAACGGACAAAAACCAAGGCGTCATGCTTGTTGAGCGTTTGTCCTACAGAAATATTCCACTTGCTGAAAGTTTCTATGAACACAAACTTTGTGGGTACTATAATAATATTAATATTATGAAATTTATATAATATTTAATACAATTTGCCATTTATACTTTACATAATTGACAATGCCAGGTATTTTGTATGAAACAGAGTGGTATATACTGTGGAATCATTAATTTTCATTGGGGATTTAATTTCGTGGATTTCGTGGGTCGGCTCATCCACGAAATCAAATCCCCACGAATTTAACTGCAGAGATAAGGCATTTCTTTTCAAAAATCAAAAACCACGAAATTGAGCCCACGAAAATAAATGAAAATATAGCATTACATGTGGTGTAGTAAATAAAACATTTGACATTGCGACAGTGGAAACCCTTTACTACGAAACCCCTCGATGAGGCATCTTAATAAATGAAAAATATTGGGTGTAATTTTTTTTTATTAAACAGTGGTCACATAAAATCCATTAGTTCTGTCTATAAACAGAATTCTTCCTAGTCCGGAAATCTGGACTATTCCCTGATCCGGGCAAGATTAAACGGTAGAGAAAGACCGTATGTGTATACTTAAGTAGCACCGCAGATCTTCCGTAAATGAGATGGACAGTACAAACAAATTGGGTTTGGGTGACTAGTGGGTTAGAGTTTGGTCTCTTTGTCACTACGCGAGTCACTTAATAAGTGTCAAAAAGTGGGTTTATGTGTCTAAGATCGGGTTTAGTGTAGCTAAATTTTTACATGGAAAAGCCTCATAATTATCCTTCCGTTAATTCGTCCGTTTCCTCATATTTGATATTTGTCAGGTTTCAATGGTGAGGGGCTAGTGAAAACTCGACCATGGAGCCCCCCCCCCCCCTCCGAACGAACGACCATTACCGAGATACCAGTTTTTTCACAAAGTGGTCTTTACTCACAGGTGGTCATAAAACTGACATCACTGTACATTTTTTTTTGTAAATGAATACCTTAATCTCTCTCGTGTAATGGAATGTATGACAATACAAGACTCATCCTCTATATCATGCGTTAATAGCCTACAGATATTTATCTCTCTGTGTCTGCAAAGTCTTAGATAAGCCACACGCACAAAAAAAACTCATTTTCTATCATTATAAAGAAAGCATAAGACAGCTGCAGGGTTAGATTAAGACGAATTGTACGTTTCAAAAGAAAACTGAAATTTTTTTTTGTTATTATTTTGAAATGTCATCAATTTTCGCGATGTTTTGTAATTCACCAGAAGAAAGTATTCGTACCGTAAAAAACTGTTTTCAATAAGAAAAGTTCGATTTATTTTTTTAGATCATCACCTTTTAGAATCAACAGATATTTAGCAAGTAAAGCTTGAGTAAAATATTCCAAAATCTGTTCTGATTGTCTAGAAAGCATTTGAGAAACGCTACTTTCGTTTCGTAAACACATTTAGTACAAGCGTACCGGAAGTCAGTTTACGGCACGAAATGCATTCTGGAAATTCTGAGGTCCCAACGAAGCCATAAGCGATAGCAAAACGTTCTAGAGCTTCAGTTTGTTTTGTTTAAATCAGAATCTCGCAAAATAAGAAGCTTTGTGGCGAGATTTTGCGTTGAAAACGTTCGATACAAGAATTTTGCGACATTCATAGCTACTTTACGGCGTGCGAGCGCGTGCCAAGTTTTCAATTAACTTTGAAAAGCGGAATTACATTTAATTTCATAAAATTCAAATAAATTGCATTCATAGAAGTTCATGATAATCTCCCAGAAATGTGGTAAATAACTCCCGGATTACCAGACGGCCAATTAATGACAGTTACTGTAAACTTTCTCTAAGTAGTTTACATTTTTCTGACGGCAATAGCACGTGCATCTTGCGTTCTGCTAATCACGTGGAATGGGGAAGTTATGCATTCCGGAATCATGTAAAATGATGGCCTGGAATTCTCGGTAATTACTATGCTGCATGATTATGATTTTGACAGACAGGTCGTGTAATAATTATGCACCTAAAGATAAGTGATAATAGGTATGTTGAAATAGGATACGAGTTTTTATTGCCAAAACAAACCTCCGAGTCGCTTTATCGAAGTTCCACATTTCGTGTGAAAATGAGACATTGACATCTGAAAAAAAACAAGATGGCGGCTTAATCAGGGAACGCCTGTACATCTATTAACTGAATCTACCTTAAATATTCTAGTCATAAAACACCAGACCTGGCTAACAGGGATAAAATCCGGATTTCCGGACTTATTTCTAAACCGGTCTGTTCCAAAAACTCTCAAAATTCATTTTAAGCACCAAACTGGTACAAAACTGTGTCAGTCCGGTTCTGAAGAAAGAAACATCAACCATATCCGTAAGGGTCGGGTTCTTCATTCGGTTTACCGTCCCAGTTCAGCCAATTAACACAGAACACATGTTTCATTGTTAACTTTGCATCTGAAAAACCGGAATCCATCCGGACAGACACAAAAGTCCGGTTTTCTGAGAACTCAGAATTTCAGAGAACTTTTGTTCAATTCCTAAAAATGGGACAGGATTCAGGGAAGTCCAAGTTGCAGGCGTTTTATAGTACATGCGTCAAGTTCTATTTTTTCTCGGGTAGTCTCATAACGTAGGTCACGTCCTTGTATAAATGCGCCGAGGTGATGACTGACGCACTACTTTTAGATTGTTGGTTATGCCCGGATTTAGTTTCTTAAATGTGAATAAACAACATCAAAGATGGAATAATTGGAGATTTCGGTTGGAATTGTTGAATTCTGGGATTTCAAGTGATGGATCGCTAAAAGCAATGTCTGCTCTCGACACTTCGAAATCACTTCAGATGAAGAAAACTTAATGTAATTTTGTTGACATAGACTTGAAGAGTGTATAATACAAATTCGGAAGATATAATTAAACCGTTTTTTTATCAGCCGTGTTAAGTGAATTTAGCAACGACCAAGAAAAAAACCACACACACAATATTGAACATTCCTAACGAGATTGTTCGAATTCTTGATTGGATATGAAAACTTGGTCCTGACTGGAATCTTATATTGAAAGTTAGCTTAAGATTTAGAATTTCCTTTTCTACGCATTCAGTAAATCTAAATTGACTTATCACGTGACGACAGGTATCCCGATACCAAGAAAGTAGTTCCCAGCAACGAACAGATAAATGCGCCACGTGGAGGAGGATAGATAAGAAATGCATATTTCATATTAAAAAGCAATTTGTTGATTTTTCATTCGCCCCCGATCGATCGATGGAAGAATAACTCTCAAGGGAGATCGGAACTCATCAGTTCATACAACAATAATTGAATGGTTGTACCGTAAAACGTTGCTGAGCAACCATTTAATAAATCTCATTCGGTACAGTACAACGTCGTTTAGTTATCACTTTCAGCGTCGTAGCCACATTGAGGCACGACGAGGCAGGTGTCTCGGCTAAAATTTGCAAAGCAATAAATTCATTCAAATAATTCCATCTTACAAACATTCATTCGATTGTGTTGAAATGAATAGAACGCTATAAAATGTATACACCATGATGTATGGTAAATTATAACTTTTATTATCAGTGTTAAAACAATAGCGATGTGGTTGAGTGTTCGCCTACAATGCTAGAGGTCCCGAGTGGAAAGAGTTATCAAAACGCCCTGAATTCAGTCAAACGGGTTGTTTATAATTCTGCTTTAATAATAATTCATTATGTTGAAGTTTTTAATAAAGATGTATTATGCAAGCCCATCTCGCAAATGAGAACTTCATTTCGCGAGATAGAGTCCATTCCGTACTTTATCACTATCCAGCAGGCGGAGTTACGGTTAACTGGTGTTCTCTCGCTCTGCTAGTGTCTTTTAGCGATTACCATGCGTAGTAGCGATGTGCACTATCTATTGTCTTTATAAATGAAACTTTTGTGCGGATGAATACTGAATTATCAAACTTGAAATGCCAAACAATGTAATCATTCCCCATGCTTTCAAAAGTCTGCAATATATCGAACGTGCAACATAACTGCAATCGGTAGAGTTATATAACAAGCGGTACTATTTTTCAACGCGAATGTATGGATACGAGGCGTCACGTTATTGTAAGTAGTAAACTGGGTGTATCACTGTAGAAGCTCTCGCTTCGCTTCCGCTTCTAAAAAACGATTTTTTTGCTATTTTTCATAGGAACGAATAGAAAGGAACAAAACATCTTGGAAACAACACTGTACTTGAAACAGTAACTTTGATATTAAGGTCCGTTTTGGAACCCAAAAAAGCTGCGACATTTGGTCTAAGTGAAATATAGAGTAAGTATCGAAAATATGCGGCCATTATAATGAGATGGGTTTTGTACTAAAATGACCACTTAACGAGGCTGTACTATACGTAAGAGATTTAATAAATAGAAATGGTAGCTAAGCAACGTTTTACGCTACAACCAGTCATTTATTGTTGTTTGAACTTATGAGTACGGCTTTACTGTATTGCAGAGAATTAACGAGCAGGATGGCTCGATCTTTCGTTTTTTGGCATTCGCTTTTTTAGCTATTCAGTACTAAATAACTTGATACCATTCAGCTTATAAACTAATAAAGTTCATTTTACATCGAGTGCTCTTCATTATCGACTGTGTACTCGAATTAACGTCGGAGCCATTTGTAACACAGTCCATGTACCATAATGGGCTTGTAGACTAGGAACATGTACTGTTAATTAATATCATGTTGCTAGATTTTGCCGATTATTCGAGAAATGTTAACAGCTTCAATGTTACCTCAATGCTAGAGTTGTGTGATATATCGCGATATACCGCTATGTATCGATTGTTGCAATATATATGATTATACAGGCGATTTTATATCTCGATCACGATTTCCAAGTACCGATATTTTGCAATGTTTTATACAGTTTTTCAATAAAAAAAGTTTTATTTTTACAAAAGTAAACTGATTTAAGAGAAATAAAGTCCAAGGTTTTCATGATTAAATCTTATCAACAAATTCATGTTCATAATATATTGCGATGTACTGCAATGTTTAGGTCAATATAGTAATATATCGCGATACATGTGTATATCGCGATGGCAATTCCAGCCATGCTCCACACCGTGAAATATCATAGACGTTTGAGCGAATAGTCTAAGCAAAAAAAAGTGTCATGGAACGATCAACCAATAGAAAACCATACACACATAATTCATATAATTTGCTACGAAATAATATTAGTACATAAATTACGGTAAAATCGTAGTGCAATTTAAACCCATTAAAATTCATCCATATGTAACTCTATTCCAGCTTGTGAATTTCCAATGGTCAATGGCAATTCGATATACATTTGTACATGTATATGTATAACAAGAGTATGTATGACCACATTCAAATTTTGTTACAAATGTGATCACATATTTTGCAGCAATCAAACACACAAATAACAAATTTTGTGAATAATGTGATCGATTCCGATTTTTATTTACTTGTTACGAATTAATCTTTTACATGTATAAGTGAAACTCTACGAATATGTTCCTACAAACCGTAATTCTGACTTCAAGTTTCTCTCAAAGCATTCTATGGTAGCCAATACCGAACATTGTAAAGAAATGTCCAGATATTGTCATTGGACAATATCAGAATACTGATGCTAAATATTAAATTATATGCAACTAGTCGTACAAAGATATGCATCGCGTATCATTTTCTAACGTGAAAAATGCTAATTTTGAAAAATTCGCCTTTGTTCCGAAAAGGAACGGAAATTCGCGGAAATTAACGGAAGTTGATGCTAAAAGATAGAGTATACGTACCGTACTGAGTGAGTAGTTAAGACCAGTCTGTACGTAACAAGGCCGTGAGAGTAACATATCGTCCATTCAACTTGATTGTCTGAATTTAGAGGTTTTTTTTAGAACAGAAGACTTCCTGAACAACACCGAACTCGACTCACAGACGTTACAAATCGAATTAAAAAAAAATCAGCAAATTATTTTCCTCGATCTTTGACGACGGCTTCACCTAAGTTAATATTCTTTTAAAGAAATGTCTCCTTTAGCGTGGGAAGTAAACTTATATATCCAGTTTACTCATTACATTACACAAAATAATCAAATGATTCGATTTATCTCTGAATCCTAGAACATACAAAAATTAATAATTGAATATAACTATTCTATAATTAAACAGCGAATAGTCATTAAGAAGTAGTACGATATTACATACGCTGATAACAAATATTTCCTGAAATTCTATTATATAGTTCAAATCGTTTATTAAATAAAAAATATTGTCGCTACGTAAACCACTTGTTACCTAGACTCCGTACACAGATAAAATGTACTAATTTGAACAAAAGATTCCACCAGGTTTTAAAGTGATAGCTAAAATCGGTACATTGCTAAATAAAAGCCTCAATTCTGTGACAAATTCGTTCTTAATTGCATTTTAATTGGAGTATTTAATTACATATAAGGTACGTCTAAGCTTTGATCAGGATAACGGAGGATCTTAGATCTGCTTGTTAAATGTTTTAATAATTAAAGCGTTAATTAAACGAATGTTCAAATTTTACTTGCTAACGGCGTAACCCGGGGCGACGCGTGCCGTAAAATCAAAGACTCCGGGTTTTGCCAGAAGAGGAAATTTTATTTGTATCCGTGGGAGATCCACAGGTGTTATAATGAAAAACAGACAAAACTTCGCTGGAACTTATCTGTTAAATAATTGGAAAACTAAACAATAATTCCCCTATCCTAAACAATGTACAGTTTTTAAACAGACGACCGTGGGTGCTTAACACGTTGCAAACAGAATTTACAGCATTTTAGAAAACATCGCGTTCACTACAGACTAACATAAACATGATTTTCTTTCAACACGCATAATAGATAATTCCGAACACGTGCTGTGGTCTTAGCAACGTGCTTCTGAAGAATTGCACACGTGTAATAAATCTTGGATCTGCAATAACTTGCGATGAACAAAACGGAATGAATTTCAAATAAATATTGTCTAAAAATACTTAGTTGCGTATGTATATATATACATGTAATACTATTCGATTGAACCGAAATTGTTCGGGTTTCGTTACAATGAACGCGCATGCGCAGATCAAATTTCACACTCGGTAAAATTCGTCTTTTTCCGTAAATGTCCGTCAAACAAGGCACAAGTTTCCAAGCAGACACAGAAACACGGAATAAACATCCGCCAAGTTATCCAAACAAAATCATTCCTGGCATTAACAGTCTCCGAAAAAAAATTATTCACAAATGAAATTTGTTCTAAAAATCACGAACTTAATCCCGGCTTTTTATGCGTCCTCAGATACATAACTGAGATTTTTATGGCTGAGCAGGGAACAAGTGGCCCATTTGTATTAAAATGTACAACTTTGCCGACGCATCATCAATAGATATTGCGTATGCATAACAGCAAACCAATGCTCCAATTTTCATCAATAACAATACACTGTACTTACAAACAGTGTGCTTCATTTCATTACAATGATTCTATATCATAACAAACACTATGAAATATTCATAATGGCTATTACCAGTGACGATTTAATTGCAATATTATTAAAAATTAATTTATATGTTGAGTGTTGGATTGTTCGTTTTCAAATTTGTTCTAACATGGATCTGTCAGGGGCGTAGCCAGCTTAAAATGAATGTTATACACACAAGTGGGCGGGGTAAAGGGGAGAGGTAATGCTAGGAAGGTCTTACCCCCTTAGCTTTTGACTAAGATGTCAAATCTTAGGCGAAAAATGAAATGAAAGAGATCAATAAGTGAACGTTTGAAACCACGGTTTACTGTACTGTTATCAAGTGTATGGTATTTTTTCTTATTAACTCAAGCAGATAATATATTATACTTGTTGAATACTGATACACTCTTATAAAAGAAATACCTCTTAACAAATACTAAATTCCTGTGAATGTACAGTACAACCTCTCCAGAGCGGCCCTCTCTTGAGCAACAATTTCCCTTCAACAACATCATGATTTTTTCCCACTGCACGATTTAACTATTAATTTAACCTCTCTAGAGCAACACACAGCAACCTCCCAACAACACAACAACAGTATAATTTTGCTACTCCGACCAGGTACCATCCATATTGTACTGTTATTATGTATCATTTCAAACCAGGTACCAACCAGACGTAATACAGTCATATCTGTGTTAGCGACAATCTCCACATGAATGCCAACCTGGTAAAGAGATAATATTATGTCAATCTCGAAGGGTGGCCTTTGTTCATTTAATTTCTTTCACCATGTAAAATATGAAAACAATCAAGTGATACCTTCTTCGACCCTTTTGATGATTTTTAAAACTACCCCTTGGATTTTTTAAAGTTCAATTCGTCAATCGTTCGGCAAATCTCGGATATTTACGTACGTTTACGGAAACAACGGTCAATCTCGAAGGGTGGCCTTTGTTCACATGTTTGACTGTATATTCTCGTACATGTATTGTTTGAATGTAGATTTACTGGTTTGGTCCTCAAGTCTTGCCAGTTGCATGTACAGAAAATTGCTTACAAGACTGGTTTGCTATGATAAAATATGTTGTTTTTCATTCTTCGAAGAAATCAAATGCATTCCAAATGATACTGCCATGGACAAAAAAACGTTGTCACCCCGGGCAACGCTATTAAAAGCACGCATTATAGAATTCCTGATTCAGAGACTCTACATGGACATCAAAACAATAAACACAAGCGTCGCATTGTCATATGGGAAATCAGAGTTTATGCATCCAAATCGTATGTAAATGGCCCCTTGGCGAAACGTAATACAGCGAACCATAGCTTCGCAATTAGCGAATCATTAGTGGCAAATCGTATATATAGGAAAAATATTTCATTCGGAAGCCATGGTGTGTACAGTACAATCTCTCAAGAGCGACTCTCTCTTGGGCAATAACCTCCCTTCACCAACAGAATGATGTTTCCCACTACACGATTTAACTGTTAATTTAACCTCTCTAGAGCAACAACCTCTCAACAACTACATAACTTTGCTACTCCCAAAGAAAGGTTGCACTTTACAGTAAAAACTTGAACTGGGAAACATGCCATTACAATACTTTCGCATTTTTGTACAGGCGAAACCTTCTTCTCCAAACTCAAGTTATCCGAATACCTCCCTTATCCGAACACAGCTGTCGATACCGAATTCTAAAACATAAAATGTTGAATAGATTGTGCACTGAAATACAGCAAACATCTCTTATTAATGTTGTTAACCTTTCAAATCTCTGTTTTGAAAATATCTGAAATGTGATAACCTCTTTAATGTAATAACCTCTCTAAACAGAAAACCTCTCAAGTAATAAAACCTCACTATTCTAAACTTTTTTCTGGTCCGAGCATAACCAGGTTAGCAAGGTAGCACTGTACACTGTATTGAATACATGTATTACATCGATTAAACCATATAGAATACAATACAAATATAAATTAAGGCGAATGCTGAGGACTTAAAAGGGTGAACTGTAATGGCTTTTTGATTGTATAGGAATCTACTTCGGAGAATATTTGCCTTATCCGAAAATGTTTGGGTCGAATTATACAAAGTCCGAGCTAATTGCCGCGAAACTCATTTTCCGATTGCGGCCTTCTCGTTGGTCCGATTTAAGCCAACATTTAGAACCAACCAACGACATCTCAGATTTGTATTTTGACATCGAATAATACTAGTAGTTTGCTGTTAAGAAGAAAATGACAAAAATAGTTGTGTGTTCTGAGGTCTTCATAAAAAAATATTGATTTAAGATTAGTCCATTTTAAAAAGGAACTATTTTATTCAACATAAATGTCGATTAACCTCATTATGTGGAGTAATTGCCGACTCCTTGTGGAAGGGTAAGTTAATACATGACAACTATATAGGTGAACCGGCTCTAACTGAAATGACGTTAAAAATGGCGTTCTCCCAACTGAAACGAAATCGTCTACAAATTTGCTGGAATCAAGTCTTGTGTTTACGTCACGCGATAAAATTAAAAATCAAGTCCTTGAAATCATTCTTGTTACCAATAGGCATTCAAAAGCCACGATTTCAAATTCGGTCAATAACTGAAATGTCATATATTTTCGCGACTCATGAAATTCATTAGTAGAGGCGGCGGTTCTTCTACGTAGGCACGCAATGCTTTAATTAGAGAGTAGCATGGTTGTTCATATAGATTTAAAAAATCGGTGGATTTTATTCCGTAATTAACTCGTTATCTCGACAGAAAAAAGGGGTACTTAATGTCTCAATGTGTAAGATAAGTTCGCGAGGATTATGAATAATTGAATGTGGATGGTTTAAAACCCGTATTGAATACCCGGTCTTAATTGGATATGACACAACGTTCAATTTATATCGGAAATCGGTAATGCTCGTTCGTAGCATTGAATGCTTGGTTGTTTAACTGAAAAGAAGACTTTACGACCGATCAAAGCATGAATTGAAAGAGATTTGAAATACTATTTGAAAAGATAAGTCGAAAAGAAACCGACAGTTATGTCAAAATTTCATCTCATCCCGTTTATTGTTTTTAGGGGGCGGGCGTTGAGAGGGCGGGGTTACACAAAATGGTGATCACTGTATAGTACAATCTCAATATTAATATTACCCTAATTTTTATAACATGTAAAGTCACGCCTGTAAATACCACCCTTGGGAAATAAAAAATTTGGTCCTTATTGACAGGTGTGCTTTATTTGGAGGTCATTTTGTAATAAATAATCATTGACGGGTTTAAAAGAATGGACTTTATTCACAGGCTAGCCTTTATCATGATGTGGTGACACCTGCGAACAAGCGCCACCTACAAGGGCGGGAATTACTTAACTTCTACGTCAGGTGATTTCTAAGTAAGATGTGGTTGAATACTGAAGTTTCACTATATATAACTAGCAATATTCTTAATGCATACAGTATACAGTTAAACGTAGATATTAAAACCATCTTCAAGTTTTGGAGCCAAAAGAAAATCTGATATTGATATTGAGACGGTCTCATTGCCAGGCTGAACTCTAGAAACATATATTGAAAAGGGGTCCGTAAAGAAAGTGGTCGTTTTAGTGAGGTACGTTAAATAAAGGGTTCTACTGTTATAGCTTTAATAAAGTATTCTTATAAAGTGCAACTTATGCAAAGCAACACCCTTTGGGAGTAGCAAAATTATGCTTTTGTTGAGAGGTAGTTGCTCAAGAGTGGTTAAAATGCTAGTTAACTCGTACAGTGACGTACAGTGAGGAAAAACATGCTGTTGTTAAATGGAGGTTGTTACTCTAGAGAGGTTAAATTTATACATGTAGTTAAATCGTACAATTGGGGAAAATAATATTGTTGTATTATGGAGGTTGTTGCTCAAGAGAGGGCTGCCCTGGAGAGGATGCACTGTACATGCAACCAAAGATAATCAGTGATATTTTTCATCAAATGTCTAATTAACTTCAATCCAATCACCTTCCTTATGAATACTGTATTTTCATTTATTTTCGTTGGACTCAATGTTCGTGGTTTTTACTAAAATGGCTATTTCGTGGGGACATAAATTCGCGGACTTCTATTTTTGAAAAGAAATGCCTTATCTCTGCATCTAAATTCGTGGGGATTTGATTTCGTGGATAAGCCTACCCACGAAATCCACGAAATTAAATCTCCAACGAAAATTAATGATTCTACAGTACTTAATGCATTTTAATAATAGCTTCCAAAAATAATTTCTTTCACACAAAATTATCCTTTGTCTTGTTTAAGAAAGAAATCAATATGACCCCTTAAATAGGATCTCCTCCCGGATGACCCCTCGGGCAATACAGTAACCTCACGCGACCTCACGTGACTGTCGTGTGACCGTCATATTAAGACAATGATCGGTGAATCTTTAATTTAGCCAATCACAGCGTGTGTCTCTGATGAATTGATAAAAATAAGTAGCCAATCAGATATCGCGTCTCTTAAATGAAAGGAATACTATTGACAGAATGGAAACTTGGTTCCCGGTCCATGTTGCAGTGCACTTTTGTACAGACAAGTCAAAGAGAACCAGCTAACTTTATATGATGTCACAAAGACTTTGTGTACCAAGATGTTGCATTTCTGGAGCCCGTTTCATAGCAATAATTCAGCTAAGACTGACTCTCCAACAAAATGATCTCCTTATTTCTCGTTTTTATATAATTACGTAAGTGTTTTATACTACATATATTGACTGCTTTGGTGAACTTACTGTCATCTGTCAAATGTAAATGTTTCAGATGTATGTACAGTGGGAAAAATCATGCTGTTGATAAAAAGAGGTTGTTGTTCAAGAGAAGGTCGCTCTGGAGAGGTTGTACTGTATATACATGTACAATGTTTTTGTATAAGTATTTTTTTTGTAAAATTTACTCTTACTATTGAAACATGCATACCAATGCCAAATCCGTAGGAACGGGTCAAATCTGGTTTAGATTACCAAGAATAACTGAATAATGTATATAACTGGCGAGAGCCCATAAGCCAAACAAACATCTGTATGAGCAAGTATTAAAACCTTTAAAACTCGGACACCCTGGAAATCGGAATTCTCAGGAAACCGGACTTTTTTACCAATACGAAAGGTGTCCGGTTTTCTTGCGTTTTATTGTACTCGAATTACATAAAACTTGAAAATGAAATATTTTCAAGCCCTGATTAATTTTTTGACAGATCGTTCGCAGAAAGATATCAATCACGTATTTCATTACATGAGTGAAGTTGATGTGAAAATGCAAGTATTGGAATACTGATTCGAGTTTGTAAAACTGATACCTAATCTCAACGTGAAAATATCGCGACGCATGGGTGGGGTACTTTTAAATGAATACAAAATGTTGAGAAATGAACGCACAATTCATACCTAGACAAATACCTGCATCATTAACTAAGCTTCGTTCATTTAAAAAATCCGGGAATAGAAGTGATTACATTTAGTACGGGATATCCGGATTTTATACCTAATGATTGAGAAATAAACGAACTGCGCAAAATTAACGAAACGGAGAATTAAACTCGGTTTCACAATGGATTGACGGAGTGAGTGTGAGATTTCTTTTGAAGTTGAGTGATCACCTTTCTACCTAACATGAAATTAACTCCGAAAACCCTATACACACGTCCTAATCGAATTTTAATTGGATTTGGCGTCTTCTTTTGAAAAAAAACAACAACAACACAAAAACGAAAAAAAGCAAGAAAAACTTTTTTCTAAAATCTTAAAGTATCGCTGAAGAGTAATAAAATATTTAAAGCCGCTTTTTAGATTCCCGTTCTGGATTTTTTTTGTATTTTATGACCTAAAATGTTTTATACCATTAGGGCCAGAACGAGATGGGATATTGGTTAGATAACTTAGCAAAGATAACATGCTCTGAGTACTAAAGGTTCAGACGTTCTGTGTTTTTCTTTTATTTTTAAATTTTAGGTTATTCTTTGAAGTTTAAAATGAGAATCTTCTTGCTCAAATACGTCATACTTTTTAACAAAGGTCACCACAATGGGATACGATCTTTTAAGTAAGGTTGATCTTTATTCATCTCGTATAATACAGGAAAACCTCACTCAGCGACCAACCTAGTATAACGACCGCTTAATTCCGGACCTGTTTTGGAAACTGAACTATAGTTCAGCTTTTCATAGCATTCACTCGCTTGGTGCGCATGAATTTTCATGCAAACCTAGGCATTACGTTTTTCTAATGGTTTTGTTGAAAATGTCGGAAAACAATTCGCGAAATTAGGTCAAATTACTTATAAATGCCTCCATGTTTTATTCGTAACTGTATCATTAATTGTAAGAGTGCACATCGTTATAGTTAATTGAAATGTTTTGTGAGGGAATATTTCGTTTAATTAAAAATCGTGTTTCTTGAGTATACCGGTAGCGGGTCTAATTGAAACCAGTACGTATCAGACGAACACAATTATAATTATTTACGTAGCAAGCGAATAAAATCGCTAATGCTTAGACCTTGTAAGCGTACTGGTATAGCTTCCGTCGCTTTTTACAAGTAGCTTGGATTTGTAACAGACTATAAACTGGAAATTTCTCATCAGTAAATTACAATAATGAAATCTTGTGCATGTACAAAGTTAGTCTGGAGTTCCTTCCCCTTACACTAGACAAAGCGCAAAAATGGCGGCGTCCTCTGTACATTCTAAGGTTAGGGTATTTTCTTACATCAAGTGATCAAGTGCTTGTGAGGGTTGGTAATGAATCATAATTATATAATATATATCATAGATGTCCGTTTTTTAGATGATCACAAAAGAGTTTTTTGGAAACTATAAAGACTCACGTCCGAAATTATAGCTACTTCATGAAAATATATATTATCAACAAATAAGAATGATCATTAAAATATCTCGCCACCGTTACAATATCAGTACAAATGTACATAAACAATTACAATTAGGCGTAACATCGCAAATGATCAGTCAAAATAAGAATATTCCATTGCCTGAGCATTACCACTGAAGGCCGCCATTACTGAGCTTTGCCTGACGTAATTGTAGAGCAAGTCCGGGAACCAGACTAGTACAAAGTCACCTGGCCAGGAAAAAAATACTTGTCCTTCAAATCACGTGACTAAAACAAAATGAAGGGTAGATAAGAAAAACAATTATTTTCATTAATTTTCAAAACATACATAATCACACATTCGAGGCAAATACTTGTAGTATTTATTGACAGATGGCCTTTATCCCGACGTCATTTTTGTTCTTAATAACCAATTACGGTGATTAAAGGAATGACCTATATTCCCAGTGTGGCCTTTAACCGGAGGTGGTCGCTAATTACACATGTTTCACTGTACTGGGTTAAGAAAAATCACAGAAAACGGACGAGGCATGTATCGGTGCTTCGCACGATGAAGAAGCAAGAAGAAACTATTCGAAAAGAGTATATTTATTTATTTTTTTATTTATTTTTTTACTTATTTATTTATTTATTTATTTATTTCTCTCTCTCTCTCTCTCTCTCACACTCTCTCTCTCTCTCTCTCTCTCTCTCTCTCTCTCTCTCCCCACCCCCATCTCTCCCTCTCTCTCTAGGGCGGCTCTGAAATAACCATGTCACAAGTGGGGCGCCAAACAACAGATATATAAATCCTATACAGATGCATCTCCAAATTTGCATCCGTAGTCAAATTTCATATTTGCACAACTTCGTCGATATATTTCGCCATATTTGTAGAATATACAAACGTGTATAAGAAGTCAGGAAATCTCATATTCCAGTTCTTGACTTAACAATATGGTAAGTGGGGGATTTGTTCTATCTTAAAATATCTGCATACAAATGGAAATTCGTTAGAACGCGAATCTCACAAAAGCCACGAAAATCTAGATCTTAGCGAATCTCATGAATTGTTAAATAAAACGGAGCACCGAACATATATGGAGGGAAAATGAGATAAATCGATTTCTATTGATGTGTACGCTGTCTTTGTCCTCTTAATTTCAAATTCTATCCGTCTGTAGTCAAGAATCTTCTACGTCTGATCCGGCAAAGCCGGGGAGATGACAAATATTTGATCTTTGACGTCATGGCGACAAACGTTATAGATAAAATAATTCAGTGAATCGCAGAATCCCGGACTTGGTCATCTAAATAATTACTAGAGGAAGATATTAGATATTCACTTTGTCTATCTCGTGATGTACAAGGATGGGACGTTTGTTGTTTGGTGAAAGATTGCAATTTAAACCCACATGTCTACCGAAGAGAGAAAATAAGAAGGACCCACTTTTTGAAGTTCTGGGACTGGCTAAAATACACACATGTACGGGCGACCGTACTATCTCAGTACGGAAATACATTGTACATTAATATTCATTGATTTGATTATCGTATCAGCAAATTTCACAATATTCCTCAACATGTCATTGTGGAAAAACTGTCTAAATGCTAATGAACGAAGAAAAAAAAACACGAGAACTTTTGTCTTTCGAATTGTCGTATATTCGTATAAAATTACATGAACCTTTCAAACTTACGAAATGTGAAATCGTAATTTTCAGAAGTTTCGCGACAATTTTAGGCAACTGGATAAGGCAAATGTTACACAGTTATGAACTATAGTTATAAGGTACAGTCCTTCGAAATGAGTGTGTATATCCGGCTAATATTTTATTTAAACGCATTATGCATAGTTAGTTTCATTCACCTATTCGCGAAAATGACAAAGACGTGCTGAAACGAAACGAAATGGGCTAAAGTTGGATATGTTCCAGTGTGTTTTAGCGATTTTTGAAAAATGCCATGTATAATCTATCTACGGCAACTTTTCTCCATCAATTCAGATTACAAATTTGCGTTTTTAAAGTTGTGCAGTATACTTTCACTAAAAACTAATTGCCGGGCACTTTTGTAATTTTGGATAATTATTTTCTTGTAGACATATTACGGAAACATGATACGTTTTTTATTATGTCCGATGTATTTTTATTGCTACATTACCCCCAGAACTCATTCCTACACATTAAGATTTGCATTGCGAACGTATAGAAATGGACAATAAACGTTATTCTATAATGGACCACAAGAATATAAATCCTCGCGAAAAGACATAAATTGGACAGAAAGGTCTGTTAAGGAGCGAAAAGTGAAAATCAAGCATTGCTGAAGACGGCAGAAATCTACATGAAAGTCGTATCTGAACATGATGATCGTAATTGCAAGTATCAAGAATTATCTATAGACCTATCTAGCAACACGATCTTATAATGACAATTAAGCATGGATCAATATGCTTTTAATTCAGGCTAAAACTTGATAGAAAAGATACGTATCTTCATCTTGGTTTTATTTCATTTCATTTGGTTTTAGATGTTCATTAGTACATGTATCATCGTTCATTCGTCCATTCGCCCATCGTTCATTCGTCCATTCGCCCATCGTTCATTCGTTTGTTCGTTCGTTCGTTCGTTCGATTGCTTGGTCCATAAATGTACGTAGCCTATTCTTATGTATGTTGATTTTTATTTTTATAAACCGGTACCCATGAATGGCAATGTTGCTTTTTTGTCACGTTTTCCAAAATGTATAGACAGGAATAACAATCTTTGCACGATCTCAAGATGTGTGTATAATTATATAAATGTACAAAAATAACAATTTTGCAATCAAATTCTGCCCGGTTTAAAAAGATAATAATGGCACATTTTTTTGCACCGTTTCCAAATGTGGATGTATACAAGAATAACAATCTTGCAATCTTTATCCGGTATCAAAAATCAATTTTTTGGCAATATTTGTTCCTTCTATTGTCCCTTATAAGCAATTTTTGATAGTCTGCGTTTCAACGGCAGGAACAAATATGGACGACACAAGTTCACATGGTTGTCATTGATAAAGCTGTCGGTTGGAACAACAAGGGTGACATGAATAAACATAGACAGCATACTGTATTTTCATTTATTTTCGTTGGGCTCAATTTTCGTGGTTTTTACTAAAATGGCTATTTCATGGGGACATAAATTCGTGGATTTTATATTTTTTTTAAAAAATGCCTTATCTCTGCATTTTAATTCGTGGGGATTTTATTTCGTGGATGAGTCGACCCACGAAATCCAAGAAATTAAATCCCCAACGAAAATTAATGATTCCACAGCAATCAAATTCATTTTTCTGAAAGTAATGCCATTCACGTATATTTGTCATGACCGGTTAGCTGAGCTGACACTCTAACTAGAATGATGATAGTGGCGAATAAATTTCTCCAGTAGAGAAGAAAAAAGAAAATGAATAACAACGCAGCGACCTTTTACAGAAGTCACTGAATACGCAGAGCCGCATTGCTATCCTAGACTATAATTGTACACTATGAAATATATCTTCGAATCTGCACTGGACACTAAAGCTCATAATTCAACAGTCATGGGTCCCACATAAAAGCAATATTTATAAGTGTCTGACCTTTGGTCTAACCACTTCCGGGTTGTACTAGAATATAAACACCTTAAATATGCTTTCGAATCGGCACGGGACACCAAAGCTCATAATTCAACAATTATGGGTCCCACATAAAAGCAATATTTATAAGTGTCTGACCTTTGGTCTAACCACTTCCGGGTCACGATCGCCATTTTGCCTTCATTTCAGCTATTTTTAAAATCTCCAGGCAAACGAGGGCCCAACAAAATCTCAATGCTTAATGGTCGCCCTTGTTCCTACGCAAAGCCGCAAATACATAAAGCACGTATTTGTTGAAATAATAAACAATGCGATTTTGTCGAAAGAATAATGTCGAAACAATAGATTTTAAAAAGGCACCACTCAGTGCTTTGTTCAGCCTGAAAACTCGCGTCACAGATTTCCTCAAACAGACTATAGATTATGTATGAGTTCCAAGGCTCATTTAAGACTTCAGTGACGAACACAACACCATACTATTTTAATATTTGATGAAATTTTACGGAAACTTACCCAACAAACAATGGCTGAAAGTATTTAAAGGCTCGTGTTTATGTTATCATGTGAATAAAAAGAATTATACCCAAGTAGGCATAAATTCGAGTTTCCAAGCGCTAACAGAACAGTTCTACCTCGCCAGAGCGGCCACCTCTTGAGCAAAAAGCTCCCTTCAACAGCAGTATATTTTTCCCCATTGCCCGATTTAACTATAATATATACTCTCTAGCTAGAGCAACAATATCCCAAACAACAGCATAATTTTGCTACTCCAAAAACTGTTGCTTTAGAGAGGTTGAACTGAATAGGAAAAACAGCCGGATTGTAATGGACAGAAGCATTTCACGGAAATAACTTAACGTTTTGTCGAGGTATAAGGTTATCAGAAACGATAGTATGAGATGTATGTTTAAATAGAAAATAACAAGTAATAAATTTGATTACAAACCCCATATATTTTGGTCAAGGAACGGTTAACTTGATAATTTGTTCTTACCTTATCAAAAACGACCACTTTTGAACAACAGGGATAATTAATCTAAACGCATGTATTGATATACAGTAAAACCTCGATTATCCGAACACCGATTATCCGAATACCCGGTATTATCCGAACACCGACTATCCGAATACCCGGTATTATCCGAACACCGATTATCCGAATACCCGGTATTATCCGAATACAATCTAATTCAATCAAATAAACCTATGAATAAAGACCAACTGTACATAGATACCATATGTCTTATTTTATACCGTCAAACCTGTGAACAAAGGTCATCTTTCGGAAAGACATAATGTGGTCTTTATTGACAGATGGCCTTTATTCGGAAGTATTTTTTTCTGAATAATAATGACAGTTTTTAAAAGAATGGCCTATGTTTACAGGGTGGCCTTTAGTCGTAGGTGGCCGCTAACCCAAGTTTGATTGTACATGTTTTTGTAGTTGAATACATTTTTGTTGGACTCCAAAAAAAAAACAAATATAAAGGCCAATGCATTGAACGGGGAGCTTTGTGCGAAGTGCTCAGTCGTACACCTTTATATTATTGCAATAAACAATTCAGCGTTTCCTTAAGTCGTGCCGTAACCCAGTCAATAAATCAGGACGAAGCCATTTACTGGGGTGTTAAATTCTGTATTTGTACGTCTAAATAATTCATGTTAGAATTGGTAATACGTCGTCTCCACCTTCATCCTTAACTTAGTCGTAGTCACATAAGATTTTCTCAACAAACACGAAACTATACATAAAACAACTTCAATACTTTTATACTCCACAAAAAATGGGCGAAAACGCCTTGAACAATTCCACAGGACAATTTGTAGTACAGCCACACTGCGGATTACGATATCTTGTTGACAACAGTCGCCAAATGCGAGTAAGTAGCGGCTACTTTTTAGCAGATTTGATATAACTGGCCAAATTAAATCTTTAAACGAAAGCCAAATGGCTTATCAGGTCATATTTCTTATTAATAATAGATTTCTGCCTTGTTCAATGAGAGTTAACACACAAGTCTCCGAAGTTGTAAACTTGACTTTGATGTTTTAACCAAAGTCGAAATTTTGTGCTTACAATTTTCCAAAGTTAACTATAAGCCTTTCGTATTTCTAATTCAATTGTTCAAATGTACATGTTCTTCCTTTCTTTTATTGCCGATAAACTCGTAAAAATTGGTCTTAGGTAAGTTAATAAGAAGATTATATTTGAGATCGGATACTGATCTTATTTTTTATAACTTCGGAGCACGCCCTCTACCTTCCGTACAGACCGGTCGAGTATTATTTTTGAAAGATGCCGTTCTTCGAAGTTTAAATACAATGTACATTATTCAGATCATTTTTTGCCTACATAATATCTATATTATTTGCCTAACTGTATGATAGATATCATATTTTTTTTATCATAACTGACTTTGAAACATTGAAAGACCAATATGAGATTCGAGATTGAGGACCGATCTCAAGTTTTAAGCGAGTCATTTGAAATACGGGTCAGCGAAATAGCTCGAATTTGTTGATTAAAAAAGCACCGCCTTGATGGCATTAACAATTCAATTAACACAAACAAAACCGGTGTTTATAAAATCAACAAGATTCTAGCCTTAATTATTAATGGACCGATGCTTCAGACTGCTCAGTAATAGATCAGAATTTAAAAGACTGACGTGATTGTTTAATGTTATTTACGACCTGGTCTGATCTTTTCTCATCCTATCCAATAACTTTGGAGATGGTTTCTCGTAGTAGTGGTATCTTGTCGCTGTTCTTGAAACACTAATTTAAATGTACCTTTAGTAAACATTCAGTGAAGTTGCGTAGTGAACAGTGAACACCGGCTGGTGGAGTAACGCGCGTGTTGACTGGCCAAACATCTTACGAAGCCAACCGGACTTGAATCATTTTAGAATTATTGTGTACCTTACTTGTCTGCATAACTTAATGGTGGATTTGTTGACTTATAAATTTGTCCATAGTTGTATATATTTTACCCATATCATTTTTGACTAACATGTTTGTATTCATTACATATTGTTTTAACCATGTCGTAATCGTGCTTGTACAGCACTTTTCAACGTGTAATTACATGAAAAAAGGGCTATATAAATATGGTATAATAAAATAAATTAATAACTAGTATCTGAGCTTCAAAGTTATCATACTCGTCTATACTGACCG